>JAZKJV010005964.1:635000-676453 GCA_037367405.1 Ottelia alismoides | reverse complement strand
TTTATTGTTTTTTTTTTTATTTTGTATATTTTACAACTAATCCCTACACTCTTCATTTTTTGCAATTTAGTCCTGTCCACGTCACCTCACGTGACTCACGCACGTGGGGTATGGGATTTTTTACACAGGGACCCTCGAAGCTTTGGGTATTTCTGTTTAGTCTAGGAAACTTTGTATTAAGTGTAATATTTTGGTGAAAATTGCAAGAACCTCTTGTATTTTTGATATTGTCGTTTCAGTCCACGCTAGGCACGTACGAGTCACGCGCAGGGCTGGGAATATTGCATGTGTACCCCTAACTATTTGATTATTTAGATTTGCTCCTGAACTTGTCAATCACGTTGTAATGTTTTTGAAAAATTGCAAGAGAGCCCCGGGGTTTTAGAGTAATTATAGAAAGGTCCTCGCCCGTCACGTGCATGCGCACGTGACTTTGACTTTTTGCATAGATACCCTTGCGGGTTTATCTATTTGCCTTTAGTCTGGAATTTGATTAATCAGCTATATATTTCTGGAGAAATTACATTTGAGCCCTTAACTTTCTGATATTTACATGAATGCCTCTACCAGAATTGATTTTTCTCTTTATTGTTTTATTATTTCATTGCATCTACAAAATCCTAAAAATTTCCAAAAAAAAAATAGTATAAGCTCCTGTTATGTTGCTCCTTGACGCCATATTTTATTCTTCCCTTTTTAATGCATTTTAATATTTATAAAAATTCAAAAACATGTTTTTCAACATCGTTGCATTAGAAAATATATAAAAATTATAAAAAGTTTTTGAAAAATCCAAAAAATATTTTGTGTATTTTTGTGTGTTCTAGCTCCAGACCAAAAAATCATTAAAAAAATACAAAAGAAACTCCTAAAAATTATAAAACCCCAAAAACCTTCCCAAAAATCTTAAAAATTCCACAAAAATCCTAAAAATATAATTTTTGATCTATAAATTTTCTCTATCATGTTAGCTTTGTTTTAAAATTAATTTGAGGAGTTTTGGAATCTGTTTGATATTTTCATCCTCATTTTAATTTCGGCCAACAACTTTGTTTATTGTTTTCTAGTATTGTTGCCTTTAAAATATCAAAATATATTAGGAAAAAATCTAGAAAAATCATAAAAACATTAGAAAAATATAAAAACCACAAAAACACTTTATTTCCTATATTTTGAGTATTTTCCCCTATTTTTATCTCTCTCTTATCTCTAATGTATATATATTCCTTATATATTATATCTTTATTAAAAGAAAAAGGAAATATAAAAAATACAAAAATATAAAAAGAAAATACAAAATCGGTAAATTAAAATCAAAATATAAAAATAGAATATCAAAAATTAAATAAAAAATATAAAATTAAATACGCACAAAAAAAGGTCCATTTTGGCTAAGTAATACACAAGACATAGGGCATTTGACTTTTATTTAGTCTGCTTTACTCTTTTGCTTCCTGTGTTCGACCCTACTTGTTTGCCATTATACATTCTCAGTAGGGTATAATAATTTTAATCCTTTCTCTTAATTGCTTGATCGATTGTGTGGGTTAATTGTTGATAAACGAGAAGACTTGAGTAGTCGCCTCAGTGACAGTGAGCCCTAATTTGTTAGGCCATTACTTAGCGACTTTTGTTGATCCGTTTTTCAGCGAAGGCAGAGAATTGACAGGCTCGGAGGCTCTAACATAGGTCAAAGGCGAGGCATTGGTGGTTGACTAGGAGTCAACTATCTACGCGACCTGATTGGTCCACGTAGGACACATTAAGACAAAATGGCAAATTTATTAAAAAATAAATCAATTAAAAATAGCAAATGAATCTTCAAAATTTGTTTAAAAATAAAAAAATTATTATTTTTATGTAGTTTTTTATTAATATTTTTATTTATTTTTATGAGTTAAGTTATTACAAGTTACTTTTTACAAGTGTATTTATGGGTATATTGACTTATGTTTTGTATACTTTATTTTTACTATATAGTTTTGATTTTATCATATTATTTTCTTATTTTATATACTTATAACTTTTTTTAGGTACACATACATATTTTTTATTGTATTTTTCTGATGTTATTTATACACTTAAATAAATAAGGGTATTAAATTATGTGGGTATAATTATAGGTATTTCATCTATGTATTCATGCAGAGTATTTTATTTTTATATTTTATTTATAGTTTTATTCTATATAAATATGTACATATACTATAATAATAATTTAAAATTTTAAAAAATATAAAATTACAAAAATAATAAAGAATAAATAAAACGAATAATTTATTAGAGTATACGGTACATTAGGGTCCAAAACCTAACTTTACACCTTAACTTCAAGATTGAGCGAAACCACCTTCATTAAATAATCTTATTAAAAGTTATATATAATTAAAGATGACTTTGATAACATTTTTGAATTTTTTATTTAGGAGATATGGCTCTGGGAAGTTTGGGTTTTGGCTTTATAATTAGAGTATAAAAATGAATATTATATATTATTTTTGTGTAAAATCAATTTTGTATTTTTCAATACATTATTATATATAACTTTCATGTAAAAAGTTTCTTATTTGAGATATAATAAATAATAAAATAGGTCCCAAAAATGCATTATTGATGAATAAAAGAGATGGGATTTTTAATGTGTATTTGACCCTTATCTCCCCCTACTTTATTCCTTGCCAACCAAATCCTAACTTGGTCTCAGGGTTTAAGTTTCATAAAATACCTTTGGTATTTTATTCTTTTTCTTTTCTTTCCTTTATTTTATAATTTTGGCATTAAAAATGTATTTTATACACAATAAATAGAATAAATGATTGAAGTGTTAATATGTATACAAATAATGCTATTTACATGCACTAGCTAGGGCTTTTAAGGTCGATATCATAGAGTAAAGTGAAGAAATGGAGATTCATCACAACCCAAACGACTTCTAGAGGTCAACCAATTGATTGGACCTGATTATTTAGAGTGGATCCGAAACTTGGAGCTTGTCCTTATTGTGGAGCACATAAGCTATGTGCTTACCAAGAACAAGCATGATATCCTTTGACATTAGATGAACTTAAATACATTGAAAAAATATGATGGAGATCATTCATGGCCATGTGGTTATATACTGGGATCTGTATCCAACTGTTGCAGAAATAACATGTGGACATAGAAGATTGCCAAGATATAGTATTGAATCGGAAAGAAAATATTTAATGATGTAAACCACACTCAGCGTTACACTGTTATGGGAAGAAATTATTCGCTGTAAGACCCATGAAGGGACTTCAAATTCGAGAGCACACAATCTAATGTTTGGTTATCTCTCTGAACAAGATTCGCTTGGAGCACAGATGAATGCATACATGTAGTCTGACTTCATTCTGTTATCTATGTCAAGCCTTTCGCCCAACATTAGGGTATAATACCACATGAACAAGTTAAGTGTGTAATTAATATTGAACTATCATTAAAATACATAAAAAGATGTAACAAAGAAAGAGAATCATACTGGCAGTGCAATGGTCGCACAAATCGAAGGAAGTATGGTCGGAAGCAAGGGGGTTAGAAAGGTTTGGCCCATAAGAAAAAGAAGAGGGGTCAAATTGTTTGCTCATCCTCTCATGCTTCTACATTGATAGCATCAGAGAAGATCGATGTTTATCATCACTACAAAAATCAAGGGCACTGGAAGCGTAATTGCCCATAATACCTGAAAACCATTGAGAAAGGTAAAGCCTCAGCAGGTATAAAATTTACATTCATCATTCAAACCAATCTTCTCGTAGGTCGAGAAGGTAATTGGATCATCGATTTTAGTGCTTATGTTCATGTATGTAATTTTTGCATCTATTTCAGGAAATTGAGAAATCTTGATGAAGGGGAGATAGTCATCCACTTGAGATATGATGCAACTATTGTAGTAGGTCGTCGTCGAGACATGCAAGACTGTCTCATTTAGTAGGAGAGTCCTGTACTTAAAGAATGTCTATATATTTCAAATGTTTAGAAGGAACATAATATATGCATCTATGTTAGTTATAAATAGATATTCATCCTTATTCTATGTGAAGCTTGTTATAAACTTTTGTGATAAACATATTGCAGATGTTATTCTGGTTGACTCTATCAAATTGTGCATTGATGAATCTATCGTGATGTAACATCCATTAATAAAACCCCAAAGATATAGAGAGAATGGAAATCATTCAAAAATAATTTGGCATCAAGGGCTTGGTCATTTATTTGTTAAAATGATCAATAGATTGATAAATGATGAACTCTTATATTTTCTATAGGTCCAAGAATTACCTACATGTGAACATTACACTTAAGGTAAAATGACCAGAGCACCCTTCCAAAATAAGTGTCCACAATGCAATGCTATTCTTTGACCTCGTACATATCGATGTATGTGGTCCTTTCAGTGTCGTGTTTCGAAAAGGATATTGATATTATTTGATATTTATTGATGACTATTCACAATATGAGTTTATCATCCTATTATGTCATAAATCTAAAACCTTTGAAAAAGTTCAAAGAATCAATGGTTTTTGGTTGAGAACTAAATCGACAGTAAGATTAAACAAATTCGATCTGATGGAGGTGGCGAGTACCTCTCAGATGAAATATAGAAATACCTTTACAACGAGGGGAATGGTATCCAATCTCACTCCTTCTGAAACTCCCCAACTAAATAGTGATGCTGAAAGACATCACATGACCACGATTGACATGATCCGTTCAATGATGAGTAAAGAACATTTACCTCTTAGTTTCTGAGGATATGCAATAGAAATCGCAATATTATATTCTTAGCAAGATTTCCTAGCAATTCTGTACCCAAACCCCTTATTAGTTTTGATTTGGAACCAAGCCCAGTGGTTACAGTTGAGAAATTTAAGGTGGCTTGTTCCATGCGAATAACATGGACATAAGTAAGATAGAAACTCGCACTAGAGAGTGCTATTTTATTGGGTATGTAAAGGATGGTATTGGATACCAATTTTACGACCTTGGTGTTGGTGGCGAGGAGCTCTATGTGCTTGGACTTCAACTGCATAGTGATGGTAATGGTAAAAGCATGCCTCATGAGATTCAGGACAACAAAGGCAAGGTTGGCGGAGCAGTGCCGGAACAGGAGAGGGTGAAGGCTTAATGGTCATACAACATGAAATGCCATTCATTTGGTCAGATTTGCCCCCTCTTAATCAACATATTGGGTTCAAATGAACCATGTCTAAGTTAAACTCATTGAGGATCAACTAATGGAAAGGTACACTTGGATAAAATATGAAAGAAGTCAAGGACACAAGTGGATATTCCATAAAAGGGAGGGGCAACACTGACATTTTAATATCTCATAAGGGTATAAGTGATAAAAACCTATTAAAATACCTACAAGGTTGAAATCAATTTACTTACATGTGGATTTAAAACGTCAATTTGATTGTATATATTCTTGGGCTATTCATGAAGAGGGTACGGGAACAGACTAGTGGTTATCCATGGGAATGCACGGACGAAGAAGGGCCGATTAGTTAATTGGTATAATTACTCCAATAATGTCCTAAATAACATATATGAATAAATCAGATGATTAATATGCGAATTTAAAAATGCCCTTTTTTACGTAATTTGGTGTATTCCCGTAATATGAACTAGTGCCATAAATTCAAAACCAATTTCACGTGAAATTATATACAAAACTATGAAGATATTTTTAACAAAAAATTTGATTTTCTTGGGCAAAACATCAATCTAATATGAGCCCTTGGTATAGTAAACCATTGACTATGGATCTTTTGTTTCTGCATCGTTCTAATCAAAAATAAAACTTTCACTTTCAATTGCCACTAATTGGCATAGTTAAACAAAGATCGAAATTATGTATGTAATCACACATTTTTCACTAGGGGGGTGTAGAAACAAGGAAAAATAGAAAGCCGTTTTTGTCCAAAGCCCGTGATTTAGTCTTACTCAGCTTCTATAGTAACCAAGATATTAAACATCCTATCCAAGTCTGGTCTATTTAGATCAGAAGCACAGTGCACCCCCATCAACCAGAGAACTTAAACCCGAAATCCTTTTGCCTGCAAAATCGAGAAAGTACATTCGGCTCCAGCTGTAGTTTTGCACGCAATGCGATGGTTCCACGACTTGAGGGAGATGACTGAATGGATCTACCTGTCGATGATGCGAGAAATAAAAGCCCACAGCTATGAGGCTAACATAGAGAATCACGAGTTCTGCACGAAGGAGATGATCAGCGACAAGAGCTCAGAGGGCCAAGCAAGCCAACTTGGTATCACAAGGTCCGAGGGACCTGTGGATGTCAACCAGGAATATGTAGGAGAGAACTGAGACGTAGAGCATATAGATTTTACAGATGTATGCCGGAAACCCTTCCTTGATGCACGAGTCGCTCCATGTTCTCTACAAGTGCACTGAAACTTTTCCATGGATTGAAGATCCTGATGTTAAGCAGTGGCATCCTGCTAAATGGAAGGTGCAAAAAATATTAATAATATTATTTTAACTTTACAATAATCAAATAAAGATTTGAGCGGGCAACCTCAGATTTAGATGAACATTCAGCATTAAAAGGTGGCATTCAATCAAAACGAGCATTCAGATTTGTAATCTACCTCTGTCTTCGTCTTCTTCTTCAAACTTGACACCGGCTCAGGACGAGGGGGGTTTCTCCTCCTGTGCTCATGTCTTCACACAATTGATGATTAAGAAACCTCTAAAAGAAACATTCTATAATTGCTCGTTTTACCAATTCCTTTTCCTACTGTTACCACAATTATGGTATTCAAAATTTGAATGCCGAATTAATACCCATTAATCTCTACGCCAATTATGGTATTCAAAATTTGAATGCCGAATTAATACCCGTTAAGCTCTCCAATTAATGGCTTCAAAACTCTACCACCATTTAAATCTCACGCCAACATGTTAAAAGTCTGGACCGGATGTCAAATCCATTAATCATTGGTTGACCTAAATTGGGTATCATGAAGACCCCAAAACTCGAGCAGGTACTTAACTGCAAATTTTAAATAGATCTGAATTTAATTGCAAATTTGCCTTTATTCCAGTGATCAAAAAATTATGTGAGTAATCAATTGTGTAGTGCTCGTGAATAACTTTCCAACGAGTCTAAGAACGCAAATCCGATTTTGGAAGCTCAAGTTACGGCTATTTTAGCTGAAGGAGGTCCAAGCCATATTCAGATTTGGACTCGGATCCGAATCTGGGTCCCAACCCATATACCCAACCTTCCCTCGTCCAAAACGCCACAACTCTCTCCCCTTCGACCAGCAACCTTCCCTCCATTCTCCTCCCTCTCCCTCATCAGGACATCACTGGAACGCGGCAAATCGACGATCCAAGACCGCGATCACGTAGGGAAGGTCCCAAGTCACCCCGTGTGCGGTTTTCGTCGTCGAACGACGCATCGAGCGTGTCGTTCTCCGTGGGAGGAGAAATTGAGGTTTTGATTTTTCTCGAGGTACGATGTTCCCGTCCTCTTGCTGCGCTTGAGAATTTTTATGGCCTTAAATATTATGATGTCCTGATTTACAAATGAGTTATCTAGGTTTTATCGAGCAAAATAACTCCCAATACTGGGAAAGAAATGATGTCCTTGCGGTGGATTTTATATGCTGGACTATAAGACATATTCTGACAAAGATGAACCATTTTGGAAAAAGATCAACAAGAGGTTGGAATGTTTCTAATTTCAGGGCACGGTGTCATATTGACAGTAGGTGTGGCAGGTAACTTTCAATTTCTGCTTCATGTTGCTCATAGATAATTATTAATATATTTAGATTTGATTATTTTCGGTGGGATACAACTCTCTGCATTAAATAGGTTATATTATAAGCTTTATTTTTTGTTTGGAGATATAATCCATCATCGATCACGATAATGTGAAGAAACGAGGGCTGGGAATAGCATACGCATTGATTTTAGTCAATGGTATTATACTATTGGCTGCATTACTCATGTATTTTTTGGCTTCTTTAAAACTACGACTTTTGTGTTATTAAGGTTTGGCAGTAATACATAGAGGAGTAATAACGTATATCTAATAATCAGTATTGCAGTCATATACACAACTACTGTTGCGATAATCAGGGGAGTTTTGAATATCTGCAACAACAGAGGCACAATTGTGCTTAATGTAGATTAGATAGATATAGAGTAGGCTCTTTCTGATACATAGCCATGGCTGTAACGATGCCCAGTCTGTGAGCACTTATAATTTCTTTGATTATGTAACGATGCCCCAGTCTGTGACCACTTATAATTTCTTTGATTAGAATTGTATCAAAATGTAAGACATTGGTATAGGTACAACAGTAACGTCATTATGAAGATTGTTGAAGTCGGGGGGGGGGGGGGGGGGGGGGGGTCGACCCTTAATTTCATGCATACTTTTCCATTGGAGTAGTAAGTTAACTCGTGCAATTTATAGTTAACAAGATATGCTATGTGATACACGCATGTCCTCTCTTAACTGGCTACAATTGTATGAGTACTATTGCGGTAATATTTCATTAGAATCACCATCAATCATGATTTATCATCTTGTGGGTTAGCTTTTCATGGTGGTCGGGTAGTGGAGCAGTTCTCGCTAATGGAGGGGCATGCACCCTTGGGGCTACAGGTAGAAGCCTAGATGACCGCGATCCCAACTACTATTGTAGCTGCGATGGTTGGGGCACATGTTGCTCGGCATACTGAGGTGTTAATCTAACTGTATTGGCCTCGACACTTGCGTGCTTTAACCCAGTGCTCGAGCGCGGACCAAGTAATCATGGTTGGTCCTCTATTGCTTCGCTTGTCACTTAGAGGTAACACTTGTGTACAAGCCAATGTAGGTCACATTGGTCGGTATTCCGAGTGGAAGAGATAAGAGGGGAGTTCCGAGAACTGTGGTTAATGAACTTGGGAATGAGAGTTGATTCTCCGAGTATAAGGAGGATTGGGTTGTTGTGATGATTCACGTGTTGGAATCTAAATTCTAAATCGGAAGTAGCATTGAGAAGTGTGGCAGAGTGGACGTATTGGGAACTTAGTTAGGATGCATTGTACCCCATCGCATGCCTACGGAGGCACCCCAATCCTAAGGCATCCTCTTTGCTTTAGAGTCATAGTGTGAGGTCTCATCAAGACCAAGACTACAGACTATCCACGAAGCTTGGTTACTAATATTCATATTCAGATTAAACAATAATAATAATAACGTAAATTCTTGTGAGATAAGTTACCCAGTTTCTTTCTCTTTTACACATATTTAAATTATATCTTGCATTTCTTTTGTATAGTTTTGTTTAAATCGTATTGGGAAACTTTGCTCATAATGTACATATGTGTGGATTTGCAGGTTCAGAACAATGATTTGTTGGAGGCACCATCTTTTTTTGCAGATTCACCCTTTTGTGGTACAGTATTGGTAGTTCCTTTTATTGTGTCATGTATGTATAGCTTCTACTTTTTGAGAGACATGGCATGTAATGTATATTTTGTGGACATGGAAATGGAATGCAATGGAATGGCTTAATGGAAATACACGTGGTTGTGAACAGGTTGTGAATTAATTCCTATGCATGTTGCTATTTTCTCCTGCTTTTGTGAACGTCAAATATTCAAATGTGGAATGGATGCACGTGAATTGATTTGCCGAGTACCCAAATCCTAGAGGGGGACGGGCATCACAGTTTGGTATCAGAGCTATGATACTTCATTCCATTCCACGCATATCATTCCTCATCGGTGTTCGAATACTGGATAGTGTGAAAGTCTCCTGACCCAACACGAGTCCACAAGTGAATAGCATGATTGCATCCATGTCCACATGTCTTTCATAATGTCTCTTTTAAGAAAAATAAGTATTGATGCCTTGGTTCTTTATGCAGAACTATGCTGCCTTACGTGGATCCAGATGTGGCACAACAGTTGGTTCTCTTTGTACGTGCGGTACAGGGGATCTAGCAGCGCCAAGAGGCGATGGAGCAGTGGATACAACAAAAAGAAGACCCTTCCTACCGTATCTCTCACAACAGGGAGAAAAGTGTCAACTTGTCATTTTCCTTGGAGCCTGAGTAGCTAGAGGATGCAGATGCTTTGTTATAGTTCCTTGGTACCACCACCCTTGACGACGTCGAGCAATGGATATCATAGATTGTGAAAGTCCTGAAAATGATACATGCGACACATGGGTGTCATTTGCAGAGTATTCGCTGGCTAGCTATGCCGAGCGGTGGTGGAATGCCATAAAGGAGCCTTGACATGACCCATCACGTGAGAGGCCTTCTTTGATGAATTCTATGTAGAATTCTACCCAGACCATTGGGTGTAAGATTAGAGGAGGCAGTTTGCTGAGGTTAGACAGGGGTCAATGATGTCCCAAGAGTACCTGAATTGTTACACAGAGCTCTCTCGCCATTCCCCTGCTACGATAGCCTACCTTTCAGGAGAACCTGCAGAAGTTCATTGGGGGAATGTGCGATGAGGTACAGGAGCAGTTATCTACCTTAGACCTCACCTCCATCAAGGAGGTCACGGAGAAAGCAACAAAGTAGGAGGCGACACAGTGCCACTTACAGAGGAGTCAGTCACGGTTGTCTCTACCTTAGCCTAGCAGGGTTGTGGGGTGGAACTTCTCTCAGTTCCGTAGAGACTATCACCACCACCCGACGGCAAAAACAACACCTACCAGCAGGTCCACACCTACCTTGGGACATGCCTTGGTAGGACGTAGTTTAGTTTCTTCTCTCCCCCTACGTAAACACAAAGTCGTGGGTTTGGGTCGGCAATTTCTCTTCCGGTGGGATCTTGTCACAGGAAGGTAATCATACTTGTTACATTTACAGATAGTCGGTCCATTTCAAGGCCTAATGCCCTTTCCATGCTAGCAGCTCGGGCGTACAACAGCAAGAGAGTGGAAGACCAGTTGGGTCTTCCACCCACTTTTAGAGATTAGGATTCCGAAGAGGTGGATATGACTTCCAGCGAGCCCCACAGAAGTCGGTCAATACCGCGGGATCAAGCATCCCGCCATGAGAATAGCTAAATGTAGTGACACAGAAGTAGGCTCATGGTTCTAGATAGGTCGTCAGATGTATGATTTCATCCCATGGGATTTCTTTACATGTTGTTTGATTCAGGGCCAAGCATTCCTTCCTTGCACATCGTATCGTGCCCACATTGGCAAGTCAGTGATGGATATTGCTTCTGCGTACTACATCAAGAGCTGAGGGGGCCAATTGTTCATTATCCACCAAGTAGTGGATGATGTGTATGTGCAGATAGGTGGGCATGAGATGCCCGCATTCTTGTTTTTGATATAGTTACAGGATTTTGACATTATCCTATGCATGGACTGGTCAGAGAGGCACCACGCATGCATGGACTGTTTTGGGAAGATGGTGGTCTTCCACTTACCTGGAGTGTCGCCATTTTAGTTCGATGGACTCACATCGGATGGTGTGAATGAGTGCATATTGATGAATCCCTGATTCTCACTCTTTATTCTTTTATTTTAGCTATTGATCTTGGCAAAACATCATGTAAATAGGTGTAAATACAATAACATAGCAGATTGCATGCATGTGTTAATATTGCATAATTAGCTTGTATTTGTGCAAAAACTAAAAGAATAAAGGAAAAGAAAAATGAAAGAGGTATTTAGAATAAATACAGAGTAACCCGAAACCCAAAAGAATGTCAAGCCTTGACCTGATCTCCAAATAAAATAAGTAGAGAGAGACATGGCCTACTTTGTATTGTACATATCACATGTATTTATAAATATGCGTTGTTGTCAAAATAAAAATCAAATCATTATTTTTACCTCCTTTTTTATATTCCTAAAAATAAAAAAATAAAATAAAAATTAGAAAAATTAAATAAAAACAAAATCATCCCTACTTGTACAAAAATACATGAATAGATAACACATTCACTATTTATTTTATATTTGTAAATAACCTCGAAAAATAAAATTAAAATTGGTTTGTACTCCTAAAATCATGTTGAAAATAAATAAAATACAAAATTTGGGTATTTTTATAAAAATAACAAAAAAATATTTGTACATAATACATAGGTATATTATACATGTATATAATACCATATATTTTATATACCCTAATTTATTTTACAAAAAATAGTTTGAAAAATAATAAATATTTTTTATTTTTTTATTTTGAATTCATTCATTATTTTTTATTGAATTTATAATCATTTTGTATATTCGATTTTTCTGATTGATCCAGACCGAATGTTGACCTATGGTCAACGCCTTCTTCCAAGGCTGGCCCTACCTGATTATCTCCGTTGGAGCCTTTTCTCCCATTTTTCCTGATCAAGTCAAGCCTCGTCTCGTTCTGATTTCTTGCTTGTCACTCGTCCTAGGATCCATGACTTTCGTAGATCCCTCAGAAGGCGTGGATCTTCCTAGGGTTACAAGCTCTCACTCGAACATTCCTGTCTCTTGGGAACCCTATAAAGCATCTCCTCCAACCCTGCATCTTGGTAGATCATTCCTCGCCACCCTTGCAGCCTCTAACTACCTCCAGTTGAGTGACAACTACCTGGAGTGACCTTTGAAGCTTGGATTGGTGCTCAATCGACACAGCTCAATCTACGTGGCCAGACCTCCATCACGTTTAGCTTCCTAAGCCGGTCATAGCCTGGTTGAGGCCATCACCTCGATGCAAGTCTTTTCTTGAAGCTTAGGATCTTCTTTGACCCTTCATGTACCTATCCTAACCTCCGCATTTTTCCTTTTGATTCCATCTATTCCATTATGCTACGTCGCGCACCCTCCTGCTTCGACCAACTGGTCAGAGCCTCGTTACCCACCTCCATCCCTTCAGATCGACTCCTTGTTTCATCGATCACCTTCGTGTGCAGCCTGATCCCCTTAGATTTGACCCTCAATTCGAGATTAAGGTCATGACTCCCTCCCTTCAACTCCTCCGGGAGTCAAGCCCTGACCCCCTATGCTTCTCTTACCTTTATTAGAAATAAACCTTCGTCGCAGCTACGCCTCCGAGCGGTGTACCGTTGCAGGTGCTGATTCGCGCGGAAGACCCCCAGTTGGACCCCGACTACTCAGGCGGAGCATCTCCAGGAGCACCTTCATTGCGACGGCCATCCGACTGTCCTCCATACAATCGGAGCACCTTATCAGGCACGGAGCACTTTTACAAAGCTTTTGGACCCTTTCGATCGTTCATCGGAGCGTCGGATCTCCGTTGGCGCTCAGGTGAACGTCGTCGGACTCTTGTTCTTGATGACGCACTCCTCACCATCGGATGGGGGCCCTCCTGCCAGTCTACATCGCAGCCACTCGACAATAAGATTGTTGCAGCCGTTAGATAATCATTGCCCCCATCAGATCCAACCGTACGTCCGCGACAGCCTCTACACCGTCAGATCAGCAGGTTGCAGTGATCAAGGTCGTACGACCACGATGCCTTATACACACGCCACGTGCCTCTGTAGGGGTGTTTTGCTCTTTCACCTACGCACTTTTATGTTTTACTACTTCATTCTATAAATAAAGTTGTAGTTTGGTTATTTTGCTTGTAGAGCCTTACTATTTCTAGTATTTGCATTTTAGTCCCGTTTGTATGAACTCACGTGCTGTCCCACATGCATGTCTTGTTTATTTGCATGTTTTATCCTGAACTTCATGGATGTTATGTTTTGAATAGAACTTTTCTGATAATTGCATTTATACCCCTATGCGTGAGTTTTTGAGCATGTGCGTGAATCAGGTATATTTCTTAGGCACCACTTAAGTGGACTACCAGCTGCTGTTGTGGCTACTACGAGAAGTCGTATGGGGGGCTACATGTAATACATTGATGAATCTTCATTTCATCACCTTTATTCTATCATTTTAGCCTTAAAAATCATAGTAAAAATAATATTTTTAATGTTAAAATTACAGAATAAAAGATACGAAAAAGAATGAAATATCAAAAATATTTTATGAACCTAAACCTCGAGACCTAGTCATCTTGATGACTAGGTCGATAAGGAATAAAGTAGCGGGAGATAAGGGCCAATTATACAATAATATTCGCTTTTATTTATTCATTCTTTATTCAATTTTGGAACCCATTTTATTTTCTACTTGTATACTTCAAATAAATAACTTTGTACATGAAATTTATAGGTAATAAAATATAAAAAATACAAAATTGATTTTATACAAAAATAATGTACAGAATAAAAGTTACAATCAAATAAAATTCCAACCTCCCATACCCATATCTCTCAAATAAAAACTACAAGTATATCTAAATCATATTTAATTATATAAATCTTAATAAGCTATTTAATGAAGGTAGTTTCATATTTTTTGGAGTTAAGGTGCGGACGTTAGGATTTGGACCCCTATTGTATAATATACTCGATTAAAATATTCATTTTATTTATTATTCATTATTTTGTAATTTTATATATTTATAATTATATAAATATTATTTATAACATATATACATATCAAAACTATATTAAAACAATAAATGGAACATTAAAATAAAATAAAATACAAAAATACATAGAAGAATATACATTACGCACCCTTATATAATAAGTATACATATTTATTCAAGTGTACATATTATATAAGAAAAATATAATTAAAATATATTTAAATATATAAAAATAATTTATAAGAAACTAAAATAATAAAATCAAAATTATAAAATAAAACATAGATAAATATACCTTTATTATAACCCTAAAAAGTAACTATTAATAAATAAACTCAGAAAAATAAATAAAAGTTTTAATAAAATACTTTATAAAATAATAAAAAATATTTTATAACATAAAATTAATAAAATAAGTTATTATTTAATATCTATTTATAAATATTTTTTAGGAGGGTTTTCCTAGTTGGTCCACATGGACCAACCAGTTGGCTTAGAGAGTTGACTCTGGTCAACCCTTTCACCCATCTTGTAGCCTCTAACACACCTAGCCGCTGACCCCATTTTAAAAATTTTTCGCACGTGATGAGTTTTTCGAGAAGGATGGGACCCTTCGGAAGAATTGTCCTCTATACATACACGATCCACGCGAGCTCCTTGTTTCCACCAAATCTCCTTCATGTGCATGAAATCTTCCCTCTAACCTGATTCCTTTGTCAACCTATACATAAACTTTACTCCGCCTTCTTCTCTTGTTTTGACCCTTTTGTCCCTCTTTTTCTCCTCCTTGGTTGTGCCCGAAGCTTGCTGATGGTGACAACATCTTCGTTGAGCCCCTAGGTGGATCAAAGGAGTCGTCTTTAGGTGCTTCCACCCATCTCCGACGAAGTCGCCGTCGAGGTCATTCTTTCTGGCTCTATCCACTAAGGTACTCTCTTTTATTGTTTTAGTTAGCTTATCCATAGCTTAAGATCTCTATCGTGCCTTTAATTTCATGTTTGAGTAGCTTTGAGCCCTCCCTCAAAGTTTGTCAGAGCCCCGCTCCGGCGAACGCTTCCGCCCACGCCCGACGCCTTCCACCACAGCCATTTTCATCTAATCGTGTCGAGTCGAGGCAGTTTTCCCTCGGCCTGATGTTGATTCTTTTGCAGGAACTGAGGACAAAGGAATGCTGGAGTGATTTGGCCCTTCGTTAGAGGTACCTGGGGCACTTGTGCTTCGCTACCTTCGTGTGTGTGCTCTGATGCGCCTCTAGTCATTTTGGAGGCCCCAGAAGATAAAGGAACCTACCAGAAGCATCCGAGGCACCTATAGAACTACTAGGGACGACGGAGGGGGCTATCTTGGCGTAGGAATCTCGCACCACCGACGTTTCTTCCCAGTTCTTCCACTGCAATTCTCCATCGTAGGATCGAGAGTAGGGCCCAGACTCAATAAATGCCTTTGGATCATGCCAAGCATCGTTCATCACATATATCGTCCGGATCTAGTCCTGGCCATGCATCCACGAAGCGACATCGCTCACCCACAAGCCACTACGTGGCAAGTGGGAGGAGGAGCACTGTTCGATTCGCGCTAGTGCACGGGTATTTTGCATCCTAAGCCCACGTCATTTTTGTATTTAATAATTGAATCACAAACTTTCATCGACCTTTATTATAATTTGTAATATTTACATTAAGCCCCTCAACACTTATCGATATTTGCAACCAAGTATGTGCCAGATCACATCACACGACCCGCCACGTGAGGTGGAAATTTTGTAGGCGCACCCCTGGAATTTTGGACATTTGTGTTTGGCCAAGGAACATTTTAATGTTATTTATGTTTGTGGAAATTTCAGTTTCGCCCCGCACTTTATTTTTATTTTCAAAAATGCCCCCGCTAGTAATGTAGTTTCCTTTTGTTTTCTATATTTATTTTCAATAGCTACATTTCTCGAAAAAATCACAAAAATCGATGTCCACTCCTTATGGAACGCACTTTCAGGCTATAATTTTTGCATTGCATTTTTAGGCAGATCAAATATTTATTAAAATGTAAAATATCCCTTTTTGTCCCTGTCTACATTAGAAAATACATAAAAAATACAAAATCTTCTCAAAAATTACAAAAAAATACTTTTATTTAATTATCTACAACTCCAAACCAAAAATCTTTATAAATTACAAAATAGAATTGTTAAAATAGAAATACTCCAAAAACGCTTATAAAAATCTACAAAATTCCTAAAAATCCCAAAAATTGTGTTTTTAGTTTTGTAGTTTTCTTTATATTATTAATAGATTTAGTATAAAATATATGATACAATAATTATATATAGAACTAAAAATAACCAAAATTGTATAGTTAAATATATTTATGTTTTTATATATTTGTATATCATTTTCATTATTTTTGTGGAATTTTTGCTAATTTTTAGGTATTTTTAAAGTTAAAAATATCCCAAAATAATGATTAAGTAAATATTTTGAATTGTTTTGGAAATAAAAAGTACTAGATAAAGTTAAAATTTTCTAAAAATATTTTTATTTAAAAATATATAATAAATAGAAAATTTACAGATAGAAGAAAAAAATTTAGAGTTTTTTTTAAAAAAAAACTAATTTTTATAAGAATTTTGGATATTTTTAATTTTTAGTGACTTTTTTCTTTTTTGAGGGATTTTGGTCTGGAGTTATAAAATAATATAATTAACAACACATATTTTTTCCATTTTTTTAAAGGTTCTAAATTTTTTTGTATTTTCAATGTATACTAGGGTAAACTGAGCTCTTTTTTTTAGAAAATAGGATAAATGGCTAAAATGAAAATCTAAAAATATGGCATGAAAGTGTGTACTAGCAGATACTTAACTCTTTCTTTCATATTTTTTAGAGCACAGATGATATTTTGATAAATGGAAAACAAGCATAAAAATATGTGACAAGGGTATACTTGTAATTAAAAATAAAGGCATGGGCTTCAATACAAAATACCCAAAGTTTTACAATTGAAAGTCTAAATTTAAATACTAAGATTAAATACAAAAACATGTAGAGGGTCACTGCAAAACAGCCACCTCAAGTGGGATGGCACGTAAGGTGACGTAGTAAGGAGCAAAATGTAATACGTGGAAATTGTGAGGGTTCACTTGCAATTTTTACAATCTTTAATAACTACATATGAAAGATAATATAATAAATAATACAAGACAAAAATAAGGGGGAAAGAGATGCAAAATACCCCCCTACAATTGCTTCATGGTGCGGTATATGTCTGTTCACTTGCCACACATAGGCACGAGAAGGCACGATGATGGTTCAACTTCAGCGGCTCAAATTAGATCTCCCGAGGAGATCCGACTATGGTTGGCTATGCTATATCGCTGGTAGCTAAAGCTTCTAGAGATGGAGCCTGGTCCAATGGTTGTGTACCGCCCTAGAAGAAAAGGGATGAACACAACCCCGGGTGAGCTTCGATCTGAGATGCCAAGCGAATCCGACCACTTGGGGTACTACTAAGGGGCGCAAAATGTTCTTGGAGGTGTCCTTTAATATATGGATAGATCAAAATTCTCTGAGCACTGCCGAAGCAATCCACAGAGGTCGAGGAAGGTCAGGCGACTTGGACTCCTTCCCTGACTTTTGAAATCTTCTTCAATTGGGAGTTGGAATGCAAGACCTATACAGAAAGGAAGGAGAGTCGAGGGAAAACTACCTCAGCTCGTTAGCTGGTAGAATGGGCATGGAATGAAGTGCATCGATGGTTCTACGATGAGTGGCGGAGGTGGAGCGCCCAAATCCTGATCGAGTGAGTATCAGATGGAATGGATGCGGGTGAGGGGTAGAGGAAATGTAGGCGAAGAAAATGGAGGCATTTGGCGGGTTAGAGCACAATCAAAGGACAGTGGAAAGCTTGCCAGAGAAGAGCTTTTACGAACTAAGGACTGTGGATTTTACGTTATAACAATGGATTAAAGACTAAATAAATGCATAAATAAAATACGGGAAGTAAATGTTACCTAGAAAGCAAGGAAAGGACGAACCTGAAGCAACAGAAGCTGTGAGATGAGTACCTCATGACGGAGGTTCGCCGGATATGTGGAATCGACCTCCTACAATGCCTCCTCGATCCTACAAAGGACTAGGGGAGCTCCTGTCACAAATCTTGAACCATTGAACACAAAATGAAAAGAAGATGTAGAGAAAATAGGGTTCATATTTGGAAATGGAGGAGCTCGGTAATACACATGTGACAAATGGGAGAACTTCGACTAGGGTTAGCGAATGAATCAAGAATGCCCAAACCAAGGTGAAGGGTCGGTGAGATCCTGGATAAACAGGGGTCAACTCTTGCGAAGGATGTACATGAATTCTCAAATGACATATCATGAGGGAAAAATGATACGGGGAGGGGTCGCAGCTAGTCTTACGAGTCTACGACTTGGGCCAGAGAGTTGAGCCAAGTCGAAGGGTGACGTGCCCTGATTGGGCCAAGTCACCCACAAAAAGACAAATCAGATTTTGAATTCAAATATAATCGAAAATAAATTAGTAAATGATTTATTTAATTCTGATTTTTGGTTAAAACATGAAATATGGTTATTAATTTATATAGTATTTCATTCCAGATTTTATGTTTTTTATGTCTTAATTTATTGTAAGTTACTTTTTATAAGTATATTTATAGATATCCAAAACCTAACTCTTGCATCTTAATTATTGATTGAATGAAACTACCTTCTTTAAATAGCTATTAAAAGTTGCATACAATTAAAGATGATTTTCGTCCATTTTGAGTTCGTATGGAGGAGATACAAGTATAAGAAGTTTGAATTTTGGAATTTATTCAAGTATGAAATGTACGTTATGTACTATTTTTGTGTGAAATAAATTTATATTTTTATTTATTTTTATCTACAATTTTCATGTACAAAGTTTCTTTATTTGAGGTATAAATAATAAAGAATAAATTAGGTCCCAAAAATGAATTATTGAAGAATAAAAATTAAGGTTTTTATTGTGTATATGACCCTTATCTCCACTGCTTTATTCCTCCTTGTTGACACAGTCATCATGGTGCCTAGGTTGGGATTTAGGGTCATAAAATACCTATGGCATTTTATTTATTTTTCTTTTCTTGTCTTTATTATTTTAGTTTGGTTTTAAATAATGTATTTTATACAATAAATAATGAATGTTTATTTATGCAAAATAATACCATTTACATGTATTTAGCTAGGAATAAAAGGCCAAAATGAAAAAATAAAAGCGATGAAATGGATATTCATCACTCATCCACTAGGAGTCATAGATGGGATAGATGAATCCCACATCACACCATTTCTGAATTTCTTTCATCACAACCTCGTGGAGGTTCGGATTCGATCTACGCTGGAAGTCACAAAAAAGTTTGTTGTCATCTTCCAGGTAAATGTGATGCAAACATAATTATGGATTAATCCCATGGAGAATTAATATCTTCTAGCCTATCGTCTTGTGGTTTCGTTCAAAAACCTCTATCAGACAAAATTCTTGCCATTCAGTCCGATGAGCATTGATAATGACCAGATACATGTTTGGTTCTCCTACAAGGAAGGCGTGCTTCATATTGTAGGGTAAGGGTTCGAGCTCTGGTTGTGTAGGAGCGACTTTAGTGGTGACTTTCGCAACAATTGTAGGTGTTAGTTCTTTCGACTATTGTTTGCCACATCTGGCAACTTCACTTTATCATTTAGTACATCACACAGATCTGCAATGAAATCTTCTTGCTCAGACAAGAGGAATTGTTCAAATTCCTCTATCGATACATCAACAAAAATTCCATCCTCAAAGACTTTCGTCAATTGGACTTGCTTTCCCGTCCTTCCTCAGTAGAGATGAATTCTAGTATTTCTTGATCATCTATGAATTGATCTATATATATGATTTCTGCTAAAAATCACAATCCTTAGAACATTGAGATTCAAGCACTCTCATTCCCATCTCTCTTTTCTCTTGTTGTATTCCCTCTTGCTGAGGTGTAAAGGAAATGCCTCCACCACCTCTATATATAGCCCAAATACAACCCCAAGTCCTATTCTCAATAGGATTATAAAAAGAATACAACTCAAGTATTGTTAGGATTAGGAGTCAATCCCATTACGATTACTAATCCTAGTTTACTCTAATCCTAACAATTTTCCCCTGAGTTGAATTCCATCATAATCTCTCCATCATCTTGAGTCTGCATTGGGCCATCATCATCTTCTACAGGTCTCGTTAGTAGTATCTCACCAACTATAGGTAGTGCACCTGTTACTGGGGCCCCTCGCTGTGCCCCATCTTGGGCACTCGCACAACTCAACATTGTGCCTCAAGATGCAACACAACAAATCTCTCATGATTGCAGATTGTGCCAACATCCTCTGGTAAAGTCAATCGCACTCGCTTCTCCTTGTTACACGCTTCTATAACAAATATACCGATAACCTATTGCTCTCTCATCATATTGCTTGGCCCGGGAATAATCGGATATCCATCACTTATCATGAAACTTCCCTTGAGCTTATGTACCTTGTTTGGCATCCTCGTCCCATGCGTCACTACGTGTACTCCCTTACTCGCTCTGAGAAACCCCCCGTTCAAGGGTGAGTTGATTTCCTCGTGTCTCGATCGTTCCTAGTGAAATCAAATTCTTCTTGATTGTTGGAATGTGTCTGACACCTACTAGAGTTTGTACTGCTCCATCAAACAAGCAAAACTGCATTTATCCAATTCCCTAGACGTGTTGAACCTCTCCACCTCCCATCTTGACAGTGCCATCACTGCATGCTTGATATGTACTAAACTTCTCCTTAGATGAGCACACATGATTTGAATATGCTGAGTCCAGAAACCATCTTGAATCTGTCTTCATCTCCCTAGAGCATGCTAGCAAGTCTCCCTTGCAGACCGTGATGGAATCCTTTTGGTCGGATTCATAATCTCCATCCTTCTTCTTTCCTTTCTCCTTCTCACGTCTTGGACAAACAACTATTTTGTAACACTCCTTGTCACAATAGAAGTATCTAATAGGACCCTATGACTTGGATCGACCACTGAATCCTATCTCCCTTGATCTTGAACATCTACCCTCGGTTGCTAGCACATGACCATCATCATTTGTTTCCACATCCATCGACCTCCGTCGAGACTCATTCATAAGTAGCGAAGCAGCCATATCATCTAATGTGATGGTCTCCTTTTCATACACTAATGTCGTCACAATATGATCGCGGGAAGATGGAAGACAACTCAACAAGATCAGTGCCTTATCCTCCTCCTTGAAGAGAGATTCTCTTTTCACATTCTTTTCCTCAAGTATGAGCACATCTGTCAGAATCTTGTTGAATTCATTCAAGTGCACATCAACCATTGTCCCATCGGTCATCTTTAGAGCACAGAGCTTCTTTTTCATCAATAGTCGGTTCATCAAAGATTTGTACTTGTATCATCCCTCGATCCTCATCTAAACCTCTGTTCAATCCTCTAGCTTGATGCTCGGGAAGAGTGTTGTCTTCCAAGAACAGTTGTCTTGTACTGTTCGCGAGATTCCTCATCTCCTTCCACTCTTCCTCTTTCATCTTCTCATGTTTCTTTTCTTTATCTTGGAGAGCATTCACAAGTCCTTCTCGTGTGAGTATATTCTTCACCCGTTATTGACATAAGGTGAAGTCATCGTTCCCGTTGAAGGGTTCCACGGAGATTGATGCATCCCTCGATGTAAATTTCATCATCCTCTTTGGTATCGTACGTCCTTGTACGATCTGAAAAATCAGAGTAGAATCCTCTCGATCTGAATAACCAACTCGCTCGGAATGCGTAAAAACCCCCTTTCTAGACTCTTGGATCACCTCAATTAGACTCTGGATGTTCCCGATCTCAACAGTTCATCGTAACCGTTGGTTCTTCACAGCTATTGAAAGGCACTCCTGTTACGTCACATCATCTTCTTGATGTCGAATTTCGCTCTGATCTGTCACGTCATAACATCGTTGTTGTCGAACCTAGTTCTGATACCAATTGTTTGGAACAAACCCACTTGATACGGATGCGGATACGCAATTGACCACGATCACCATCAGGAAAGCACGTGAAAGAAAGAACAACCATATACAATGGTGGTTGGTCAAGAAGAAATATCACTATAAGAAGAACGAGTAAGACACTCTCCATTACATGGCTCTCTCACCTCTCTCTCTCTCTCTCTCTCTCTCTCTCTCTCTTATCTCTCTTTCTCTTTTTTCTCTTGTGATCTTCCTTCTTGTTGTGGTATAGATGCAATGCCTCCACCCTCTTCTTTATATAGCCAAATACAACCTCATAGTCATATTTCCAATAGGACTATAAACAGAATATAACCCAACTATTATTAAGATTACGAGTCAATCCTATTCGGATCCTTGATCCCAATTTAACTCCAATCCTAACACAAAGAAATCAGCATCTGATCTAATCAATATTTTTAATAGCCTGGATTGGTAATTTCAAACATGACATAACATAAATAACCAACGGAGTGAAAGAATTGTTTAGCAAAGATACCCTGGCCGGTAGAGTGAAGTTTAGCCTTCCATCCCTGCACTTCTTTGCAAATGTGTCGATGATTTGAGTCTAATCATTGGATTGGAGATTTTTGTTTAACGGAAATCCGAGGTAATTAATCGGGAAAACACCCTTCTCCCAACCGAGTGTATTTTCAACAGCTTGAGCCTCCTGCTTTGTAAGATTCAGAGCATAAAAAGCCGTTTTTTTTGTTTATTCCTATTGCCATGGTCATTCACTATGATCTCCATATGGCCGTTTTGCCACACCCCAACACATGAGTACGTCGTGCCCAAATCTATGCCTACCGTAGGTTCCTTCTCTCACGACATCGATCCACCATGCGACGACCTTCTCTCGACATAGGAGAAGCTAAGGTTAACAGAGGAGGATCGGCTTCCTTTGCCAAAACGTGCGGCTCACATCTCAAATATATTATAGCAGGAACTGGTAAACAAACTAGTTTAAGAGCAAATCCCCATTTCACTGTGGCTTCCTAAATTTAAGAGCAACTAGTTTAGTCTCTGATTTTTCTTAGAAGATGTCTGCAAGGTGATCCTAAAATGTTTAGATCAATTGCGTTGATATCATGACTAAGTTTCCGACCAACATGGTATGCAGTGTTTACTTCGAACTGAAGGGTTCTTTTTTTCTTGGACCTTGATATGCATCAACTTAAGTTTAAACAGATAAATAGGCGACCATATTGGTTCATTTTATCAGGCTAACTTTGGGACAATTAATGTTTTTTGAAGTCCGGAACATATTGATTATTATGTCAAAAATTTTGAGTTTCTCTTCCTAAGTTGAATGGAAAGTTCACCATCCTATGGTAATATTTTTAAACGAAAAACCTCGTTGTATTATAAAAAAATATACTTGTGAAGTTTAAGAAATGCCATTATGGTCTTCATATTCTCACATCACCCTTACAAAGGTAAATTTAAAGTTAACTCTGCTCTATCAGAAAAGTGCAATGAAATTCGTAAGTTATGCCAAATGGTGACGTTGATTGGATTTGGTGAATGAGTGATCAAGGCACAGAAAAACTTAACGGTGTGGCAAGGTGCTTTGTACAGTGGGGGCTTCATATGGGACTTAACTGACCATTAATAGACATTGATTGGATTTAATTCCAGCTTGGCAAGATGATTTATACATTTGTCTTTACTGTTACTAATCCCATAGACGACTTATGCACCACATCATATTCATGTTTGTCCAAAGCATTCTCGTCATTTCTTATAAACTATTAGTACAAATGAGAGAAAGGTATTGGCAAGTGAAGAGGTTGCTCTTTTCTTCAGTATTGGTGCGATTCAGCACATCATCTGACATCAAGGCTAATCAAGCACGCATACTTTTTGGATGTTTGAGAATGAAACCTTCGACTTGTTGGCAATTACAGTGATAAGTTTGCTTTGAACTAGTACAGTTATCCAGTAATTCATGCCATTGTTGAGAAGATTGACTTTGTATAAGCCCCTTCCAATATAGTAATAGACTTTGTGTTAAGACTAACCATGTAGTTTTTATCTTAAAATTGGGGTTCTACTGTGAAATTATTTTATACACCTTTGTATAATTTTACTGTTGTTGGATTTTTTGTCGTGGTTGTTGTTCATGTGGATTTCTTCTGTTCTAAAATCTGATTTATATGTAAAATCCATTCCGATTGTGGGCTATAAATTTGAGTTTACTCTGCCACACTAAGTTGCCAGGTCTTAGACAGAAATGAGGAATGCAAAGGACATGAAAGAACATATCGCACAGGAAAACAGAACAGGAGAATTAGACAATTAAATCATAAATTAATTTCATTTGTTACCATTTCTTTCAGAACAAAATTCCTCAGTTCTGTGAGAACAGAACATAGTAAATGTTGTACCTGAAACTGTAAGTGGATCCCAGAGTTTGTAGTATGAAAAAAAAATAAAATTAAAAACGAAATTAAAATTTCTATAATCCGAATTTAATACTGTGATTGAAACATAAAAAAAAAGAATGCCTTCCATTCTTATGACTTATGTCTACTTTCAAGCTCACTGTGACCTAACAAACTACGGAAGAAAACCCAAATAGGAAGAGCACGTCTCGTAGCAAACATAATCCGCTAGGACAACCCAAAGTTTCGCAATCAATTCGAAACAAAGAAAAAACCAGAACTAATTGGGCAACACAGTATAAATAGAAATAACACGATAGAAATTCCCTAGGAAATCATAGTGTTTCCATGTCCTTCATTGCCCATTCCAATCTAAAAGATTCAGGTTTTGATTCAAGAAATTGCATCTCAAAAACAATCGATCATCTAACAATTTCCAAAATCCCACGTTACAGATTCAAATGAGAGCCATATCGCCTAACCGTGGGTATGAAACATCCAAATTCCATCTCTTTCCCCTTCAGTCCCCCACTTCAGTAATCTCCGGCACTCCGCTAACTTCAATGGGCACGCGATCATTTGACATTGGTAGCACTTCATCATCAGCAACTTCATGGCTGGGTCGAAGATCAGAACTTTCGTTCAGATGCTGATCCACCTCCGTATAATGGTCAAGATGGCAGGAAGAAAGGAAGAAGGTGAAGTCCCTGAACTTAAGGAAGAACACCAAGTACATGAATGTAAAGGTTGCAACAGCAGTTGTGAGGGGCAGCAGCAGGATGCTGATCCAGTCAGTTGACGTGGTGTGGTGGTGGTCGAGGATGGAGTGGATCGTGGCAAGGATCGCAAGCAAGGAAGAAGAAAGCAGGATCATCTTTAGTCTCTCCTTCTTCTTCGAAGGTTGCAAGGCTTCCAAGGGCTGTATGTGTGTCAGCACGAATTGAGATATCCACTCTGATCGCTGTGCCGGCATCGCTTCCGATCGCAGTACAATAAGATCCAATTAGAGAGAGAGAGAGAGAGAGAGAGAGAGAGAGAGAGAGAGCTTATAATAGTGTGCAATGGAAGAGAAGGGAGAGGCGTTGGTAAGGTCGTTATAGTGTGGTTGGTTTTCAATTGGACGGTTACTTGCAGGTGTAGTGCGGGCAATGTAGGAAGAATGGTTTCGTCGGGACGTTATCAGGTGTTTGTTTAATTTGCAGTTGTTGGTTAGGGAAGAGGAAAAGAAGATGTCAAGTACTGATGCAATAATTTCGAAAATATAAGTTCTAAGTTCAAGTTCATGTTTTTTCTCTTGTCTAAACTTGCCGATCCTGCTTTAATGGGGTAAAACTTCTAGTTTCGAAGATTACGAAGGTGGATGCGCATCAAAATGTGGAGGCCTGAAACATTGTAAAGATGCATTAAAATGCGTACCACTGTCTGGAAAATAAAAAGTTGGGACTTGGAGAGAACCCATTCGAGTGTCAAACATGATGACGCCAAGAGCTCTTTTGAAAGCCGTATAACATCTTATCTTACAAAGATTTTGCCTTGGAATAATTTATCTTAAAATAATGTGGTCACATAAAGATTATCCTAACATTTCGAGCCTCTCCTTCGATGTTGCAAACATTACGGGAGTTTACTTGTGGAGTAAATACACGCATAATTCAATCCTCTCGACTTGAAGGTATGAGAGTATCGTACAATTAGTAGCTGTTTTTTTAGCAAGTAATTTGAAGGAACGATATATATTGCTCAATACATCTCGACATTGGCACATGTACGTCCACTAAGATCTCGCCTGTTGTATCATGTAGAGTAGTCGTACCAACACTTGTTTTACCATAAAAATCTCTGTGGGGCTGCAAATCTATTCTTAAGGACGTCGGTGCATTTCTCAAGCCTCGACAAGTAGTTTCTTTACATGAAGTCTAGTCTTATCTATCCGTCCTTGATATTTTATGTGCACAGATACCCCGATCTCATCCTCATCCACAAACTCTCATGTGGCAACACGAATGCTTCGAGTCCCTCCTCCAATTCCTCAAACTATCGTTTGAGTCGTATCGATGCTTTGAGCATGTCCACTAATTTCAACTCTTACGTCGGAACATTTCAAACATAGTTTACCATAGTTACACATATAAAACTTACGACATGTATAAGTGGTTATATGAGTGCAAGATTATTACTTGACAGATCCAGCTTAAGCATTTCCCGGTTGTCAACTGGTCGCAATAATTGGACGTGAATCCAACAAGTTATCCAGACCAATGTTCCTTGATAATAATATGAACATCAAAGCCCAATACATTACAAAATAGTATCAAAGAAGGTTCTCTCTAATTATGCAAAATCCTACTTGAGAGGTGGAACCACCCCTATAAAGAGTACAACAAAATTGACACTAGGCAACCAATAATTTGAATATTTATTACTTTTGATGTTATAGATATAACAACAAATGTTAATATTTACCCAATCATATTTTATCATCGTAATTTGCAATGTATGTCATATTCGATGTTAGAATGCATATAACTTCAAATTTTTCATTAATTTATTACTAAATTTAGCAATGATTATAAGAAAATTTCAACAATTAACCATTACTATATGATTCATTGCTGGAATATACCAACAAATATGATATTCATTGTTGTAAGACCTCAAGTATAGAAATCACTTATTCTAAGTTTCAGACCTAATCTAATGTGCAAATGAGATAAATGGCCACTGTGTCTTGTAGTACACATGAGACCTTTCCAACGAGCTTAAGAACATAGAAATCAGAGTTCGTATGATGAGTTACAGGGAAAATACGAATGGGTTAATACTTTCGGATCTGGATTCGAACCCCGATCCGATTAGGCTCAAGTGTATATAAGAGGGGTTGAGCTTAAGTGGTCTGACTATATAGACCACTTAGCCTCGGTGAAGCTCCACCACTTCAGAGGATTTTCAACGACCGATCAAAGATCTGAGGGCACCGATGTGAAGATCTTAGAACATGGAATCATGTGATCAGCATGAATTCATGCTAAACGTCATGGAGCATCCATTCCAGAAGATCGAGTGTCACTGGTAACGACCCCAAGTTACGGTTTTCTCCATTCATTTGCTGTCGTATTCACTAGATTTCAATACCATTGGATTAAGGGGATATGGACTACATATTGCTCGGGTTTTATTGCATTTTGTTAGAACGAAGGGTACCTTATCACATAATAATTTCGGAGTTTCCGACCAATACATGTCTTGCATGTGTGATCAAAATAGATATTCTTGATTTGGGTGTTAGTAGGAGCACAATGGTGAAGTTGGATCATCGATCAGACGATCGAAGGAGTCAGAGATCCACAAACAAATGATCCGTCAACATAATGATGATGCGGTAGCGATAGTAACCCTCTCTAGAGCTCCTTGATGGACGGTCACAATGAGAGAGAGAGAGACGACATATAGATATATAGATAGAGAGAGTTTAATTCCTCTCAGAATTATTGTGTGTCATCAAAGGCAAGGGCTACGCTTCCTTTTATACTAGTTGGATGCACATGGATCTCAATCCATGTACCATCTTAATCCAACGGTGTAGATTAAAAGGTTATTAATCAATGGCCACGATTTTTTTCTCTCAAAAAGCAACAACAATTAGTTTAAAATAAATTAACTTTATCTCTTTCAAGATAATAATTAATTCATTTTAAAATTAATCAATGTAGAGAGATAATATAGAAGATAAAGCTTCTTTACTATAAATAGGGTGGCCATCCCCCCTTGCACAAGTCAAGGTGGACGGACACCACTAAAGAGATAATGTCATCATTTATCTGTATGTATTAATTAATATGCAATAACAATTATTGCATCAAAATTCATAAAAAAAATAATTTTCAAAATTAATCTTGTGAAAATTTCAATCATGTCATTGACTAATATGATTCATATTCATCATCCAACATAATATATAAATTGAATTTACAATTAACTATGTAATGTGAATCCAATTCACAATAACATTTAATTTATAAATTGTATTTATAGTTAAATCTCTCCAACATATTATAAATCATATTTATAATATCCATGATTATTATGGATAGTGATATCCTCATTAATCATATCTTTGGTTATTGAATCACATTTAATTATCTAAAATTAGTCTTCTCATGTGTCCAAAAAACATGAATCACATTCACATTATTCACATCTTTTTATAATTAAATGACATGTAATTATCTTAGATAACTCTCCTCATAAGGTCAAATACTATGAATTAAACCATATTATACATGATAATTAAATCGCATTTAACTATCTAATTTCTTCAATGCTTAGACACATTATCGACAATGAATTATTCTTGAACACTTTCAAGAATAATGCGCTTTCTCCATGGATACTTCGAGATAAGGATAGGGTAATTGTACATTCCACGTATAGTGACTTGGACGAAGATTATATCTCATTATATCTCAATTTCATATTGAGAACCTCCCATAGATGTTTGATTAAATAAAAACTGTAAATCTAATCTTTTCATTTCATCTGAATCACACTCAGCTAAATGTCCAATATTTGAACCAAGATTAGATTACTTCCCAACTGAGAGGAGTCATTAAAATCCAAATCCAATTCAACACTCCATAGGAATAGAAGCATCATGGTTATACAATCGTTTCATGATCACATCACCCTCAGGTATTCCTAATACTCATACATCATGCATACTTGAAGACCTAGAATAAACCCGAAGTTTTAGATCAATTTAGATTGTCTTCTTCAGGGTTTTATCATTCAATTTCTCATTTAATCATTGGGAGTTGGTATCTATCATATACTTTCCAAAAGCATATATCACACCTAAGTATTGATCATATACTTTCCAAAAGCATATATCAACCTACAAATTTAGTCAAGCTTCCAAAGCAAGACGACCATGCACAGAATTTGATTCCCAATATCTCATGAGTGAGCTCATGTCTTCCGATTTAGTAACCTATACGATCCCTTTGAGAGATCGTATTACTCATATGCCCTTGTATTCACACCAGTGCTCCGGTGTATAGACCTCGATTATGCCATCAACCTATCGGTCTGCCAAATATATAAACTCAAATATATAGTAACGCATATGTCTCCGGTCGGAGGATGCATGCCTATATCGTGATAGCATACGGTTATCTCGATCTCGTTAAGTCAACTCTTTGACCTAACTTATCTAACACCTCCGAGTCTCTATCCCTATGCAGAGGACATGCTAGTCATAAGTTATTTAGAAAATAGCTAGGTAAGCTAACCAGTCACTCTGTTTCCGAGAGACAACGCCTTGTCCTTTTACGGTACTTGCATATCTTCTAGTAACAGTGCCCACATCCATTGCGAATGTTGCATCTTATGCAACCAATACTCAATTTTGTTAAAACAGTTATAGTGTCTTTTACACTATAAATCAATAATCACTATAACAAGTGCATAATTTATATTATTCTCATCAAATACCCTTATTCTTGAATATCTCAATCTCCTAAGATTAAGATCCATTCTAAAGTCTTATTAGGCATCCATAGTTAATACCTATTAGATCATTATCTTTAAAGTCTTAAGTTCTTGAAGACCTGTACGAGATCATTATCTCTAAAATCTTGTCCTCTTTGAAGGTGTTTTTATTACTACAATAAGTGGTTTATCTACATAGTAAGATTAGTAAAAATTGTATACTCCCATTACATGGCCGACATCTGTCTTTTGTATACATTTAACACACATCAGGTTCTAGAAACCGATGCACAAGGGCAAGAAGTTTCATCATCATCAACACTTGATATGCTATTCCTTCATATTGATCAATACCAAATTTTAAGGGAAATAAGCCTTCCTTGGATTTTCCAAAATGGAATATATCCAAGATGTACTATTAATGTGGCAATCTCAATGCTCTCTTCTCTTCACTTCTAAAAAAACTTTAGAACCAAGATTTAAGAGGTATTCTTGATATTATATCTCAAGGTATGGAATAACCGGATCATAAAAAGCAGGCCGAGCTACAAGGCTCCGGGAATCCTGCTATAGTGGAGAAGTAGTGGTATGGATGACCAAGAAAGGAAAAGGAAAAGTCATAACAACTTATTATCACATGTATATCATTCCAAATGATTTGGATTTTATCTACATTTAGCACGATGACTATAATTGTACTCCCACTAAACTTCACACGATTCATCAAGATTCTATCTGAAATCATAACATTTTTAATTTCATCAAATATAGTGTTGCAACTATAAGAAGCATATTCGAGTCTATAGATGGAGTTCCTTAGCTTGCATACCTTGCATTCTTCAATACTAAAGCTATGGATCTACTTCATATGAATATCCTTGTTGAGGTATTCATAGAGGAATGCATTCTTGACCTCCGTCCTGAAGATGTCAGAGTCAACTTGTGTAGCTATTGATCATTTAAGGTTTAATTTCAGTATTAGAAATGTTAACAAACCACTCATTAATATTCTAATTTAGTAGGGTCTGCTAGATGTCATATTACTATCAGAAATATATCCATCACAAATCGTTATGATAGGTCTATTCCAGAATTCATATTTATTTCCAACAAATTTAGAAATAAACAATGATTGTATTATAATATCTAGGTCATAGAGACATTCTCCAAGACTGATGGGTTCTCCCACTGAAAATATGAAGTCCAACTATCCAGTGAAGATTGTTGTTATAATTGCATAAATATGAGAAACTGTAACTTAGATAAAAATAAGTGGGAACTCATTCCACCTTGCAAGTCCAACTTGCATTTCCCAATTCGATCTTTAACAGCAGGGCCCACCACCCTAAGGTGATGTTGACCCATTGTTAATTGAACCAACCATCAACAGGCTTAATACTCGCTATGCGCAATCCAATATTGCCCCAATAATATGAGGAACCGATACTGGGGTTACTACGGATACGGCTTTACTCTTTCGAGAAGTAAAAGGCCCGATTCTGGTGAACTTGTATGAGGAGCTGTCACTTCGAACAGGCATCTCCTATATACAACCCCTGGCGACGAAACCCTTCGCCTTGACGGGAGACCATGGATGTCACTTATGTGATCCTCCACATCACATTTAAATTTTTAATTAATTACCATGAATCATATTCATATAATTAATTCTTCCAAGGGAAATACAACTCTATTCATAATAGAGTGTTTAAATTGGACATAATTAATTTAATCACATTAAATCAATTATCAATCCAATTCAATCAACAAGCTTAATTGTTACTTGAATATATGGTACTATCCCAAAGTACGTGTTAATTCGAATTTTAATAATTAGAAAATACATCATGATTCTTCCAGCATTATCGAGTCCCTACCCGTTGTCGTGGTCAGTACCGACGGGAGTGGGACAGAGTACCGCACACGGTGCAATCTGCTACCCCAACGCTCCCCGACTAAACACCATATCCACCTCAGGAAAGGATAATGCCAAATCGATCGATGTGTACTTGAGATGATCATTGGTTTTTCAACCAAAATTATACCATATAGTAATAATCACAACCATTTTGATTATAAAGAAATTTGCTAAACAAATTCCCAAAACCTATTCAAGTAACAAGTTTGATGAAAGTTATCATGTAACCAATTGGTGATCTAGATCTAATCTAATCATTCATTGGTTGAGGCAATATCATTTAAGGGAACAATTATTATTCAAATATTTCCCAAATATTATCCATATTCCAAGAAATTAACTATTAATTTCACAAGTTTCTTAAAATGACTATCACAAGGTTCAAGATTAGGATTGCAATTTTCAGCAGTGACACTCACTTACAAAAATTAACATATCTCATTATTTTAAATCCAAATTAAGCAAAATCAATTTTTAAAGTTTGCCAACTTTATTTAAAATATATCCAAAGTGATAATTACGCATTTCTAGGCAGTTTAGGGTAGTAACTAATTCCTTAATTACGTCATTATTCGTCATCCCCGAAATAGTGGATATATGGTTACTAAAAACATCATAACTTAAGTTATCGGATTCCAAATCATGCAAACTCAAATCCTACTTTTTCCTTAATTAATGGGGAACAATATCCAATTTAAAATTTCATGTTTTTTAAACAGGGACGAAATTTTATCACAAGACTGTGCTGCGAAAATTGAAATGCTAAAATCTTCACGAACCCAAACGAGCCCAAACCTTCGTAGGTTCATGGGTCATATCCAAAATCTCTGTGAACCTGACTGATGATTACAATATATAGTGATATAAGATGATGAAATTATCCGACGAACAACCTCAATATTTGACACATAATCTTCAATCTTGTATAGTCCACATGTTATTTATTCCATACATGAAGAAGAGAAGATCATCTCAATTACACATAATTTACAACATAAAGTGACAGATCATGTTTTACATCCAGATAATGACACAAAAATCTCCATTCACATATTAATTATGGATTATATGGTGAGATGATATTTAATACTAAGAATATTGATAATTCATTATCTACATAAATCATTGTTTAAATGTCATAACAGAACTTAAATTCTTTTGATCTCATTGTTTCAAAGTATAACCTCTATTTCTATCAACATTTTTTACAAGAAAATGGGAGGATGGCTTTTGCAAAATCGCCACACCTTTCCCCATATGTCATGAGCCCCACGTACAACTCTCTCCCATTCCCATGCAAATAATAAAAGTCTCTCTCCCATTCCCATGCATTCTAGCGGCCCATGCCTATCCTCTCTTCCCCATGTTCACACCTTCCACATGCATCAATTAAATCTCATGCAAAAGACAAAAGCCACCATGCATATGTTATTCTCCATGCACATGGGTGGCTCATTTAAGGGCAATAACTCTCATTGTTTGCAAGTACCGCCCATGCCATCCATAAAAGGTTCGTCCCCTCACGCATTCACCCTCCCTGGATGCACTCCTCTCCCTCTCGTTTTTTCTATCTCTCGCCCCACACCCTCTCCCTCTCGTTTGTTTTTTTGCAGGTACAAGGCCTTCCCGTTTGTGTGCGCGGCTATGTGCAGCCCGCAGCTGCACGTCCCACACACTCCGTGCGGCCTCGTCTCCAGCCATCTTCCTGGACTTCAGGCTGTCATCTCCTCCTTGCTGCAGCCCGCAGCTGCACATTCCCGCGCAGACACTGCCCGTGTATGCGTCCAGCTACTGACACTATTCTCCTCCGCCCAGCTCAAAGCCGCACGCTCCAGTCTCCGGCGCATCCGTAGGAGTGCGAGCTCCTGCCCCTGCGTTCTTCGGTTGCGCTACTGCAGCCCCGTGCGCACCTCCCACTCCTCGGCAACCTCGAGTGTCCTCCTCATGGTGCACTCCAGCCCGCTATCATCCTCGTGCGCGTCCTTGACCATAGAAGTCCAGCCCGCAACCAACTCGTTTCCTCCCTTTCGTTTACTGCTTTTCTTGTTCTATCTTTAACTTTGCAAACTTTCATCACCGTGCACTTGCTTAATCATAGTTTATATAAAACTTGCATTTCCATGTCGTTAACTTTGCAAGCTTCATCATAGTGCACTTGCATAATTATAGTTTATATAACGTAAACAATTTCCAGGCTATTGCTTTTAGTACTTATATTATAACGGAATCATAGAAATTGAGGAGGATTAAGTTCTCTACATTAAAACTTCGCCAATTTTGGAATTTAATCTTTTTCACAATCATATTCCCGTAATGTTTTTTAAATCACATACATGCCCTTAAGTTTGCAGAATAATAACATTTTCTATCCCTGCAAGATTGAAGTTAAGAATTGGTCTAAATCGTTTCGAAAAATATTGCTAGTTTGCTTGGTCCCTTTGGATTCGAATCTCTACTTGCCATATGCATTTTGTATGTCTCCATTGTGCTCGTATTTGTATTATTATTTGTTTGACAACGGTTTATCGTGGGAAAGCAACGATTTGATTAATTCATCATTTTAAACCGTAAAAAATCGAGTCAACACTGACTATGATACCACTTGAAGGATATGGGGAGATCCTCAAGCGTATCATGGAAGCGTGTGGATCGCATCAAATGCGATCGGGAGCGACTAGTCGCACTAGTTGCTCGATGCAGCGAAGTTTAAAAAAAATGATGAAACCACATGATCCAAGAACATTTCTCAGATCGTTTCATCTAAATCACAAATAGGTGGGTCACACCCTCATCGGAGAGTGAAACAGGTCTCGACACACCACAAATAAATGCCCAATTCTTTTTACAAGCGCAAGCTCTCAAACAAGAGCTGCTATAAATGAGCAAGTTACCTAAATAAATTACAACAATTACAAAGATTTACAAAAATTCTCTCGAAGATAAATGAATTATCCTCGCTCTTCAGCAGTCGACGCGCTTCACATCCGTCGACCTCCGATGTACTCCAAGTTCATCGAGCCTTCGCAAGGAAAATAAGATTTATATTAGAGAGATAAAAAAAATATATACAAGAATATGAAGAGAAATAATTAAAAGAAAATAAACTAAATACAAGGTGGTTCGGGGGTCAGACTACTCGAGTAAATGAAAACTAAATCCAAATTTTTAAATTAATCCCAAAGCCGTTTGTCTCCCCGTCAACGGCGCCATCTGACGAGTCGCTAAATACGATGTATAATTTGTATTTGTTGTAGTACGTATACTTCGCGAGTTAATCAAAACCGAGGCAAGATCTCCATGAAGAGGGCTCGTATTTAATTTATATCCCGGGTAAGTCTGGAGTCGAACACAAGGAGGCAAAGGAACAACTTTGGAATTAATTCAAAAATTAAGAACTAGATTTTCAGTACGTATTTTTTTATATTTTTTATACAAAAATAAATGCAAATGCAAATGTGGATGAATCAAGATAATAAGAAAATACACAACTAGGCCAAATTAATTTTAATGTCAAATCAGTTCAAATTCAGCCAAATTATATTTTTCTTAAGATCTTAATTCAGTGATGCATGCAAAACATATTCTTTTTAGAATTTTAGGGGTTAAAATGCAACAAGTAAAAATGCATACTCTTTATGGGTATTTTCTTATTACAAAAACTATACGGAAAAACTATGCAATTTTTATAAAAATAAAAAAAATAAAAGAAGACCTTCTTCCTTGATGCAGGGGCACGATGGGGGCGGTAGGAGGGCGGCGATGGCGGCTCGCCGCTGGAGCTGGAGGCGACACCGCCGCATGCGAGCGTGCTCGAAGGCGGGGCGGTGGAGGAGAGACGGTCTGGTAGGCCTCGTGACTAGAGGAACGGCGGAGAGGCGGAGGGAGCGGTTGGGAGCACAAGGGGCGGCGGCGCCCCACTGTAGCACGGTGGAGCGGAGGATGGCAAGGGGGGCCGCCGGCGGTGGCTGGCTGGCGGAGAGCGGCAAGGGGCACCGCCGTTAGCTGTTGAAAGGGGTGGCGGCGGGCGGTGCCCTCCTGCTGTTTTTTTAATATTGTTTTCCTTTTTCCTGATGTAATAAAAAATCTTTTTATTTTACATTTTTAATTTTTTTTTATTTTGTTAATCTAGGGATGCACATGATATGAAAAGGGAGAAAAAATGATGTGGTGATGGTGGTAAAGATGATGAACAAATGAAGCTATGTAGGTGGTGATATGATGTGCTAAAAAGTGCAAAAATAAAAACGATGTAAATAATGAAACGACGAATTACCTACAATGGAAGCGGACCGCCTATGATGTGCTCACGAGAGCACGATCTTTGCTCGAACCGGCGAGCGATGAGCTCGAGCAGCGCGCGGGTGCGGCTGCGATGTTGGCAAAAAGCCAACGGATCTCACCGGAGAGAGGGCTGTCGTCGCTCGATCGCAGTTGTGTCGCTGTCACCGATTCTACTCTGGGAACTAGGCTCTCCTCACATTAAGATGGATCAAGTGCAAAATGAGGAGGATGAGATGTATATAAAGAGAGGATATGAGAAGTTATTGAAGTAGTGGAGTTGAATGGGAGGTTATTAAAATTGGTAGAGTTAAATGGAGGTTGGTGGTAGAAGAGAAGTTATTGTAGAGAATATGAAATAAATAAATAATAAATAAAGTAGACTACTAAAATACAATAAAAGTAAAGAGAAGAAAAAGAGTGGAGAATTTATAAAAGAGGACAAACAACATGTACATTTTTTTGTTTGCTTTTCTAATTTATAATTTTTTGTCTTTTTAATAAGAGATATTTACAACGGAAAAATACAATAAAATACTATAATCAAAATACAACACAACCATGATTTTTTTATCTTTTTAGTTATTAAGAAAGATATAATAAAAAATGAAGAAAGAATGAATATATACATAATATACAATGTACATCTAGGTCCCAAAACCCAACTTTTGCCAATGAGCTTCGATTTTAATGAAACCACTTTCGTTGGATAGATAATTTTCTAACTTGAACTTTAAAAGTGAGTTTGGTGAAGTTGGAGTTCATACAAAGCGGGAATGTGGCCTGGAAGTTGGACTTTATGGCCTTTTCTCTTGAGATCTAAGAGCATTTATTTCAGGTGAATTTTGTTTTGTATTTTTGTATTTTTATATACATTTTTGGGAACAAGCTAGAGGAAGAATTAACCAAAAAGGAGTTGAAATTAAATTACTAAAAATACATGAAGTTTTGGGCTATTTACATGTGAAAAACTCCTTTATTTTGCGGCTTTTTATTGTTAATTCATTTTGTACAATCTAATATACAATAATTAGTGAGTTTTATTTACAAGAGTCATTCTGTTAATTTATTGATTTTATGTACATTTATTTGAGACTTTACTCATGGATTTTGCTAAGATCAAGATCTTGAGATGATGAATCGTGGATTCATCAATGTCGCATCGATTCGCCCCCACCCCACCCCCCAACGCACCATCGCGTATATAAACATCTTTATGATCGAAGCTGATGTTGCCGGTGTGTGCTTGCATGTGCACGCATCCGCGTGGGGACTTGTCAAATTCTCGATCAGTCAATGTGGGTGCGCGAGCGCATGCGGATGCAGCCAAGTGTGAGTTGCCTCGTCTTATTCTATAGTGTGCCACAGGTGATCGGGCACCCCGTCACCGCCAGTGATCAACAGTGGATCGAAGGCATGCAAGAGGTGGAATACCATAGTGATCGGAACATTTATTGTCAACCACGCCCCAAAGATCCATTCTATCCAGCCCGCCCCTGTTGTCGCCAATGTTGATGGACCCGATAATTTCTGACGCTAGAACATGACGCAAGTGACGGGTGGTAACTAAGTGCCTCATCATAGAAGTTGTTCGGCGATGGATCGATGAAATTGCATATGTACCCACGGATGAGAAAATTGCAAAGACACCCCTGCAAGAGGTGCTTGAGAATGATCGTTCTCGGTCATGAGATCATACTCGATCATTCTCGATCATTACCGATGATCGGTATATGCCCGCCAATCATTCTCGAACATTACCGATAATGACCGGTAGAGGCCCACGGATCAATATCGATCATTCTCGATCATTACCAGTAATAATCGGTAGAGGCCCACTGATCATTATCGATCACCAACGGTAGTGATCGGTAGAGGCCCACGGATCATTCTCGATCATGCTCGATCATTATTGGTAATGATCGGTAGAGCCCCTCCGATCATTATTGATCAATCTCGATCATTCTTGATCATCCTCGAGTATTACTAGTAATGATCGGTAGAGGCCCACCGATCATTATTGATCACTCTTGATCAGCATCGATCATTCTCGATCATTACCGGCAATGATCGGTAGAAGCCCATTGATCATCATCGATCATTCTCGATCATTCTCGATCATCCTCGATCATTACTGGTAATGATTGGTAGAGACCCACCAATCATTATCGATCATTCTCGATCAATACCGATCATTCTCGAATACCTATCATTCTTGATTATTCTCTATCAATACCGATCATTCTCGATCAATACCGATCATTCTCAATCAATACCGATCATTCTCGATCATCCTTGATCATTACCGATCATTCTCGATCAATACCAATCATTCTCCATCATATTCTCAATCAATACCGATCATTCTCCATCATCCTCGATCATTACCGGCAATGATCGGTAGAGGCCCCCCGATCATTATCGATCATTCTCGATCAACATCGATCATTCTCGATTATTATTGGTAATGATTGGTAGAGGCCCATCGATCATTACTGGTAAGGATCGATAAAGGTCCACCAAGTGATCGATGGCAATGGCAGAGACCCATTTGTCCCAATTCGTGGAACTTTGAGGGCTGCACTGCTGTATAGTAAGGTGCTTCAGGTGCTCAAGGACGGCTATTTATAAACGTGGTTGCCCCCCTCAACCATAGTGTAAATGACCATAGTAGCCTTGATTTTGTGGAGAAGCACCTCAGATGTTAGGAAAATTGCATCCGTACCCAAGGATGGGAAAATTACAATGATACCCCAACAACCCCCCACCCCAAACCTCCCCACCAACCCCCCCCCCCCAGAACTTCCGTACCCATGGATGGGAAAATTGCATGGGTACCCTCGGATGGAAAAATTGCATTGACGTCCTGCCACTGCATAGTTATGCAGGTGAGAGGAATGTTGGCCCTTGTAGCCTTCAAATTTGTGGGAATTTTTTTGCATCCATTCCGACGGATGGGAAAATTACATCGGTACCCTCGGATGGAAAAATTGCATCGACACCCTACCACCGCACGGTTGAGTAGGTGAGAGGAATGTTGGCCCTTGTAGCCTTCAAATTTGTGGGAAACTTTTTGCATTCATTCCGACAGATGGGTAAATTGCATCGGTACCCTCGGATGGAAAAATTGCACTGACACCCTACAACTGCACGGTTGCGCGAGTGAGAGGAAAGTCGCCATTAGTTAATAGCCTTCCCATTTGTGGGTTGGCTTCCTACGTTGTTGGAAAAATCACATCGATGCACCCTGGTTGGAAAAATTACGTCGAAACCCCTGCCATCGCATGGTGGCATGATGTAAGAGGAAATTTGCTGTTGGTTATTTATTTGGTTGCCATGGTTGTGGTCCGTCTCAAGAGGCAGCAACGTGGTTAGAAAATTTGCACCGACACCCTTACCACGGCATGGTGGTGCGGTGTACGAGGGTATGCGTCGTTAGCCCACGTTTTGGTTGCCTCTTGGACGTGTGTCCGTCGTCTTAAGCAACTCCATGTACGATATCGCCCCTTTATTTCGGAAAATTTTTCTCTTTATATGTACCATCACACGATTGTGTGGGTTTTGACGGACGATAGCTCCTGCTGGGGATGCATCTTTTGCTCCCAACAAAGTATATGCCTTGTATGCTAGTATGATGTCCCCGCTTTATATATTGAGACCGTGTACGGCAGCATTGCCTTGACACGGGCTCGGTGCTTCGTTCTTCCCTACATGTGGGGATTTACATGAGCGTGCCCTCGTTGTCGATGATGATCATGTTGGTGCTTGAGATGCTCAAGTGCGACGACTTCCATGTGTGTGCCCCTGTCATGCGACTGTCGCTGCATGGTTACGATTGCTCATCAACTGTACCGTCGGATGGGAAAATTTCATCATGTAACTTCGATTTGTGGATAAGCTCCTAAGATGTTGGGAAAATTGCATTCATACCCTTGGATGGAAAAGTTGCATCTATACCTACAGATGGAAATTTGTAATGACACCACTTTCATCGCACGGTGGAACAGGTGTGAGGAAAGTTGAACCGTGTATCATTTGATTTTGTAGGTATGCATGTAAGATGTTGGGAAAATTGCATCCGTACCCTCTGATGGGAAAATTGCATTTGTACCCATGGATGGGAAAATTGCAAAGACACTCTTGCCATCGTACGCTATCATAGGTAAGAGGAAAGTAGACCCTTGTAGCCTTCAAATTAATGGGAAAATTTTTGCATCTGTACCAACGGGATGGAAAATTGCACTGACACCCTGCCACCGCACGGTTGTTCGAGGTGAGAGGAAAGTCATTGTTGGTTAATAGCCTTCCCATTTGTGGGTTGGCTTCCTACGAAGTCGGAATAATTGCATTGATGCCCCGGGATGCTTGAATATCAATCATTCTCGATCATTCTCGATCAATACTGATCATTTTTATCATATTCTCGATCATTCTCGATTAATAATTTAATACGGATCATTCTCGATTAATACCGATCATTCTCGGTCATTCTCGATCATTCTCGATCAATATCGATCATTACCGATCAGTCTGGATCATTATCGATCAAAACCGATCATTCTCGATCAATACCTATCATTCTTGAGCAATACCGATCATTCTCGATCATCCTCGATCAATATCAATCATTCCCGATCATCCTCTATCATCCTCGATCATTCTCGATCAATACCGGTCATTCTTGATCATCCTCGATCATCCTCGATCCACACTAGTCATTCTCGATCAATACTGATCGATCAATACCGATCATTCTTGATCATTCTCGATCAATACTAATCATTCTCGATCTTCCTCAATCATTAGCGGTAAAAATCAGTAGAGGCTCCCCGATCATTATCGATCAGCATCGATCATTCTCGATCATTACCGGTAATGAT